>OZ019950.1:1378359-1415754 GCA_963970385.1 Theonella swinhoei
ACCTTTACTAGCATTGATAGTTTCTTGAAAATGGTTTAAAACATTTGCAGTACGAGTCCAGCCATCTTGTTGCGTTTCCCAGGGCTCTACCCTACATCCAGGAAGCAAGCATGCAAGCTGTAAATACCAAGTTAAAAGGCATGTACTGACTCACATTAGCCAGTCGGAGTTCTGAGTTGCTAGTTTGCACATGGCCAGACGGTGATGGCTCTTGACAAGGCCCTGAATTGAATTGTGTTGTAAAACAGTAAATATTACTGCTTTGTTCTAACTCTGAGCTTTTGTTTGAACGTTTGATCAAAATAATGCACATGAGTGTACCTTTTTGCCGTAGGCATCATGTACGGGAGAAATTATTCCTCGAACGACAGAAAGGCTCGAGGTTCTCTGTAGACAGTCACGAGCAAGCTCTGCACACGGAACAGGAAATCATGCATGTACACGAACTGGCTACGCGTGCTGAAATACAAGTTCTAGGCCACAAGACGTAATATTTGATTCCTCAGCTGTTGCCCTTAGATCTACAGCGGAAGAAGGAATTCTATTTGAAACTCACCAAGCATCCGAAGGTGTAGATTCGTTATGGGACTAAATGATCCGCAGAGGAGCAGCACTATTCTATTGCTGGCCATACTGTTCTCAGAATCATACGGCGGTTCTAGAGGCACCTCCAACTTCAGTCTCTTTGCAGGCAGCAGCTCTGCATCCTCACTCTGCGCAGCCATGCATGAGTCACTACAGAGTAGCGATATTAAAATTTAGCGTACGGAAAATTGCACAAATTGCTTATAGAGCTAAAGCCCTATGCGATAATTAAATGACAGTGTCTGTATAGGAATGCATAAGATTCTAGAAGATTCCTTGATTCTGTAGTTCCAACTTGGCCTTGATCTTCTCCAGCTGTCTCTTAGCCTCACACTGAGGGAAGTTAGCAAGGTCATAGTACTGAGGGGCTATTTTTAGAATCCTGCAAGTAAGAACATGTGCATCCAGTGACATATGAGTCCCATACACACTCCCCCTCTCCCTCCATCACCATTCTGCCTTGACATCAGTGCAGGTCCGGATGTAGTTCTTGCTAGTCAGGACAAATTCATTGTAGAGAACCCACTCTGGCTTGTGGTCGAGGCACGTGCTTGGATGTAGCTGAACAACCTACAGGAGATGGTTGGACGGTAGGGCAAACTGTTGAGAGGTATATACACAGTGTGTGTGTGTGTGTGTGTGTGTGTGTGTGTGTGTGTGTGTGTGTATGTGTGCGTGCGTGTGTGTGTGCACTGCATATACCTGATTGTCTTTGACTGTCAAATAGTGACCACTTCTCTCCAAGTGACCAATCTAATGAGGGACACACTTGTACCATCAAATACACCTCCATAGGATCACACATAATATACTTTCCATACATGTACATACATACTTGACTGAAAAACCCAGCAATGAGGGCCTTCCTGATATTGATGTAGTAATCCCTACTAGTGAACTCAGTGCTAGTGCGGCGCAGGGTGAAGCGGTCCATGGTACGTGACAGCTGCTCACGTACACCGTCAGCCAGCTTCACCGACCGATAACTGACAAAGTTATCATAGCACCACTGTGGATCCTCGTTGTCTGGATGGAACATTGATGGTAAGAGGAGGAGGGGGAGAGGGGGAGAAGAGAAAGGGTGAGGGAGAGGAGAGTGCAGCTATAGAGTAACTGATTTTACTTATACAAGTTCTTGCATGACTTACTCTGTTTGTATGCATGATAGACATTGAGGAGAGTGATGTGGTCCCCATCAATGTGAGCAAACCTCATCTTCGCCTCGTCCGCCTCCTTCTTCTTATCACCTGGTCGGATGAACACCTGAGGAACTGGAGAACACACCAATACATAGATAGCATGGATATGTGCTAGCTAGCAATGCCTAGTTAAGGCTACAGTCTCTTGTGTGTGTACACTTCATACCTGACAGTAGTGCAGTGATAGAGAGGATCTCATTGGAACAGTTGTAGTCAGTGCTGGCGATCAGCATCTTGGCCAGTTGGGGGTCCAGGGGAAATTCTGCCATCATGGACCCCAGTTGTGTCAGTTCCCCATCGTCATCAAGGGCCCCCAAGTAGTTCAGCAGCTCCAGTGCTCGCATGAGAGTCTCGGGGGCTGCAGAGACACAGGATATTGTCACCAATGAACTGTAAACACATTGTACAAATGTACAGCAGTCCCTATTTCCCATACCATACCAGGAGGGTCCGTTCCCTATATCCCATACCATAGCAGGAGGGTCCAGTCCCTATATACCATACCATACCGGGAGGGTCCAGTCCCTATATCCCATACCATACCAGGAGGGTCCAGTCCCTATATACCATACCATACCAGGAGGGTCCAGTCTCTATATCCCATACCATATCGGGAGGGTCCAGTCCCTATATCCCATACCATACCGGGAGGGTCCAGTCCCTATATCCCATACCATACTGGGAGGGTCCAGTCCCCATACCCCATACCATACCGGGAGGGTCCATGAAGTCAAAGTGAACCAGGTCATCAATGCCAAGTTTCTTTAGCTGCAATACCACTGAGCCAAGGTTAGAGCGCAATATTTCCGGGTAGGTGTTGTCCTGCATCTCATTCTGGTATGCCTTCTCTGGATGTACACACAAACACACACACGCACCGTTGATGTGGAGGGAGAAATGTAAACAGTACTAGCTTCATGTACCATAGAGGTCTTTACAATGTACACAGTATTAGCTTTATGTACCATAAAGGTATTTACAATGTGTGTAGTGACTACATAGTCTTTAGCTGACCGGTGTACAGTCGGAAGCACTTTCCTGGTCGTGTTCTTCCAGCTCTGCCAGCCCTCTGCTGTGCACTGGCCTTGGAAATAGCCGACACAAGCAGTGACTCCACCCTGATGCGGGGATTATACACCTGTAGACGGACACACAACACAAATAGCATGAACCACATATTGTACACACACATCACATCACACTGCAGTGAGACACGTACTGCAGTGATACATGTACAACAGTGAAGCAATAGAGCAGAAATTAGTTCCTACCTTCTGCTTGGAGAACCCAGGGTCGATGACAAAGACAACACCATCGATGGTCAGTGAGGTCTCAGCTATGTTAGTGGATACGACCACTTTACGTCCTATAGCACCATTTGGCTTGGTAGGGGGAGCAGGTTCGAAAATTCGTTGCTGGAGGGCGGGGGGCAAGGTGGAGTAGAGGGGAATACACTTGACGTTTCCGATCTCTGGGCCGAGGTTTTCAATCTCACGCTGAATTCTCTTACAACACTCCTCGATCTCCTGTGGTCATAGCAGATACACAAAGGTAACAATTACTGCTTCATGGTGAGTGTGTGTGTGTGTGTGTGTGTGTGTGTGTGTGTGTGTGTGTGTGTGTGTGTGTGTGTGTGCACGCTAATTGACCTCCTGGCCAGTCAGAAAGAGAAGAATATCTCCTATTCCTTCCTCGCAGAGATGAATCTGCACCACAGTACGTATGGCCGCCTCGATATAGTCTCGCTCTGGCTCTGGCGTGAAGAATATCTCCACGGGATGAGTACGACCAGGGATGCTCTACAGTTGCATACATCAAACTATTCCAAGTGCACACAAGCATGTGACAAGGTAATTCTCACCAGTAGTGGTGCATCGTTGAAGTAAGCTTGGAACTTGCCCGCATCCAGAGTAGCACTCATAATCACTATCTTCAAGTCCTCTCTGTTAGCCATAATCTATTAAGACACAGTCATGTGAACATCATGTGAACATCACATGACCATCACATGACCATTCACTAACCAGCACCAAAGCCAATGGACAAGGGAGAATAGGGTGTAGTAGCTGTACAACCTCACCTCCTTGAGGAGTCCCATGAGTATGTCTGTGGCAAGAGTCCTCTCGTGTGCCTCATCAAGGATGACCACTCCATACTGCTCCAGGAGAGGGTCTCCCATTGCCTCGCGCAGCAGCATACCATCTGTCATGTACCTATATTGGTACACACACACACACACACACACACACACACACACACACACACACACACACACACACACACACACACACACACACACACACACACACACACACACACACACACACACACACACACACACACACACACACACACACACACACACACACACACACACACACACGGTATGTGAATGGGAGGTGAGTATAGAGGAAGCTATGGGTACACGTGTATATAATGAGTGACTGCTTGGTACACGTTAGTTCTCACTTCAACACGGTCTTGCCAGAGGTGCAGTCCTCAAACCGGATGGAGTAGCCCACCTCCTGACCCAGGGTAACATCCATCTCATCTGCCACTCTCTGTGCCACACTCATGGCAGCCACTCGACGAGGCTGCGTACACGCCACCCTCCGCTTCTGATTCTGTTGACTCATCTCTACCAGCCACTGGGGAATCTGTGAGGGAGGGAAGGAGGAGAGAAGGAAGGAGGGAGGTATAGGAGAGAGCAGAAAGGAAAAGGGGATGAACGAACTGAATATAGTAAATAACATACACAAAGTATTCTTGTTGATTTTATAATATAACTATTGTATGCATCAGTTACATACCTGAGTTGTCTTCCCACTGCCAGTCTCCCCGACCAACACCACACACTGATGTGTCTTGACCAGCTCCATGAACTTGGTGTAGTAATCCCACACGGGCAGCGTCTTGCGCTTCTCGAGAATCGTCCAGAATTTCTGTGAGAATGGTCGGCCAGTATACTTGTTGATCTGCATCTTGGAGGAATCCACTTTCTTCCCATCTCCCCCACCGCTCTCCTCCCTCCTTCACACCAGACAGTGGCAGTTGAGTCATTGGTGCAGTTTGAGTGAGTCACAGAATGAAGTGATGTAATGATGATGTCATCACCCAGGTGAGGCAGTGACATGTCACCAGGGAGGGATCCAATTAGAGTAGAGGGTATATGAAGCACAGATCCATTAGTGGGTGCACATGCACAACCAATCTTCTGTGAATCTACCAAAGACAGCTAGTAAACTCCATAGCCCAAGGGCTAAGATATCTCGGGAGTAGCCAACACGGAATTATAGCTTGGGAGGCTCACTGGATGTACTACGTACTAATGTACGTGTATAAAGGGCTGAGGTGCATATACTGCCATAATTCTGTGTTGCTCGAAGCAGGCAGTAGGGGCCCTACACGTGCCGTAAGCAAGTCTAATTAATGAACACCCAAACATCGCTCTTCAGAGCCCTACAGCTAGAAACCTAACTTTAGACACAGTACCTGGCCTTCACTCTGACATCAGAACCAGAACCATCTATATCCAGCTTCCTCTTTCGCTCAGACATGACCGTCTCGTCTCTGTCTGCTCGCCGCGAATATTTCATTAATTTGCGCATGCGTAAAAGAACGCACTCTGAAATATGAATTATGTGATTTTTGATTCATACAGGTCATAAGCTCTGTCAAATAACGAGTCTTCACATTGAGAATTAATGTCCATGTCAATGTCATTATTACATTCACTATGAGTGTTGGACAAGGTTGAAGCTGGAGTGGCACCATGAGCACTAGCATCCCAGATCCTGCTGCTGTCTGGTATGTTGAGGTCCATTTCATTAGCCACCCTATCCAGTATTGCTTCATCATCTAACCCATCCCCACCATCACCATCACAATCTCCACTATCCCAGTTACCACCATCACCACCCCCACTGTCACCACCATCACCACCCCCACTGTCACCACCATCACCACCCCCACTGTCACTACCATCACCATCCCCACTATCACCACCTCCACAACCTCCCACATCCTCCAATGAGTAATCTTGCAGGTCTTCCAGTGATAAGTCCATCAACCATTCATTCCCTGGGTCACCACTAATATCAGCCTGACCACACTGATCATGCTGCACTAATGGATTTATCTCTCTAGGAATTGGATATTCTGTTGAAAAAGAAAGTACAAGGAAAGATTTACACATCAAGACTGTAAGATTCTGTAGGCTCTTCATTGTAACAAGAAGCTGGGGTATGAGGCTAACCATACGATTTGAAGTTGATTCCTCTACAGACAGGATCATGACATTTTTGGTAATACACTCCTCTTGGCATATCAGCAATGATCCTATGGTATAGTAACAGTATTACATATAAACATAAGCAGTTCTGTGATCTGTGAGAAGACTCACATGATGTTGTTGCTCTTGTGAGCTCTCTGAATATTTTCACACCATCTGTTGTGCTTGATATCATATACCACTAACTTCTCTGAGGACACCGTTGAAGAATTTTTAATATTGATAAGTAATGACTTACACTTGGACCTGAAAGTATACAATATGGAGGTACCTTGCTGAAAGTAGCTCCATCTGCGAATGGCTCCCTGCACTCCTCCCTTGTTCACACAGCTGGTGATAAATCTGTCCACCAGAGGATAAGGAGAACTCCTGTATCCTTCACAGCTGCTTGTTGTGGCTGCAGCTGCAGCTGACGGCGGCTTTCTTTGACCACTTGTAGGAGACTCAAAAGATAAGATACGTGGCATTTTTTCAGAGCTGCAAGAGGATGCCATTCTAAGTAGTTTATATATAGTAGTAGACATAGCCAGCTTACCTCACATTGCATATTAGAGTGTCCATGAAAATATTCACTAATTGAGTCTTTCTCTGTACATTCTTACCACACACAGACTATTACACAATCAGTAAGAATGCCATACATTAGGTCACATAGCTGATTCGATAACATTCCAACACCTTGAATTGGTTTTCTTGTGCTAGTGTGAGATGACTTGTCTTGCCGAGTTTTGATGAGAGAAAAAGCCTAAAGTTTCTGTTGCGAGTATAAACACCTACATATAACAGGGAACTTCATGCACATCTGCATATAGTGAATGAGAAGTCAATCACAGTAATAGTAGCCTACCTTCATCACATATGAGATTCATGCCGCCCTTTTCTGTAGACACAAACAGCATTAGCAGTCCTTCAGCTGCAATTCAGAGTGGTGTAAGTCTGTAAAAGTGCCAATGGTCCATAAACCTGATGGACAAGGAGGAGTATTTGGGGTAAAGAGGGTCTTCCATGCTTCTGAAGGTTCTTCTGAAGCACTCCTTAGACTCCGGAGCTGATCACAAATATGATGAACCCAGTTACCTGTATACAAGAGACTCGCTGATGATCACAGCTTGACACATAAAGGTGTCTGTGAAAGAAACCACCAGCATACACACCGGCTTGAATGTTGTTTGTGAATACAGCATTGGGTAAGTGGAAGATCAGATGGCGTGAAAACTTTTGCTTGCTACTTGAGTCCAGATCAACAACATGACTACGATCACACCTCAATTTGAAGTTCACATTCAGTTGGTAGCACACATACTGTGCAATAAATAACACAGAACGCCTGAAGTAATCTGTTTAATAGTTTACTTCTACAGACCTCTATAAAGGTATTCAGGACTGAGATGGGTGGAGTGTGTGGGTTCACGCCCAGGTTAAACTCAATATCAAAATAGAGACGACAAACAGCTCCTAGGGCAATAGACCACACCCTACATGCAGCTATTTCATAAGGGAAGTTCCCACCTTCGGTGATGACTTCATAAAAGTGTCTTGGTGGTTTCATTGCTCTGTGTTTGTCAGGTAACTTACACATGGAATTGTGAGGTAGTGCGTATGTACATGTATACACTCACAAGTACTTCATGGAGAAGTGGTAGTAGGTTGTGACCAGGTACTTCCTCTGACCCTGATTGCCAAACTCCTCGGACTCAAACGCAAACACAACTGCACTCTGTGTTGACATACATTTAGATTCCTCTTAAAGAAATCGCATGATCCACTCTGTAACTGTAGAGTTACAGTACTAAATAGTCTTGTTTGATAACCTCATACCCAGACTGGAAGGGGCCTGTGTTTGCATATAGTACAGGCTGACCTGCCAGCAGGTCTTGGCAAAATCAAAGGCCATCTGCTGCCGAGGAAACACTCTCCATACGATGTCTGGATCTAGATGCCTGTAGTGATGGAAAACGAGCTAGCAGACCGTCTGGAGACTCGGTATTGTAGGTGCACCTCTTTAGGTGAGTCAGTTTCACGCTGCTGTGTCGCTGAGTTGCAGCACGAGGTATTCTATCTGCAGATCTACTGGCAAAACAAAAAGAATGTACAGTAGTATGTGTGTGATGTATACCTTTTTTCTTCATTCTGTTTGCATTTGCACCTGTAGAAACTCGACACGTCCATCTGCAAATCAAACTGGTCGCCCTGATTTCCAGTTGACCATCCGAATTTAGATCAGACAGGGAGCCTGTTGCCCACGTGTTGGACAGGGGAAAATGGCTGGTAGGAAAGCACTGAAACTGATGGACACGGTGCGTATGTACATACCAGCTGGAATGGCCTCCCCCTCGCCGCCCGTAGGACCAGCTCTGGGACAGGTATCTGTACTTCTTCATCGTCTCTCGTTGTATGCTATGGCCTATGGCTGGTAGTGGGAAGTGATAGGCTTATATGTGACTCAGTCTTTCTACCTTTCATTCAGAAAGGGGTGAACATTGGACTGTTTTGCAAGGAGTTCAATGAACAGACAAAGAACATAAAGGAAGGCATTGACTTACCAGTGAAGATATCAGTCATGGTAATGGAGCAGCTAACTAGTTTAGTGTATACGAACAGCACTGCTTTTAAGCAGGTCTTTGTAATTTGTTGATATATTATACAGTCAGATCGGTCATTCACCTTCTCCTTCACCACTCCACCCAACTCCTACTTCCTGAAAGCTGCAGCAGGTGTAGAGAAAGGCTCGTCCAGACCAGGTGTGTACAATCATCTCACTATGAAGTATCGTGTAAAGATTTGTGTTCCTCACTGCCTACTGGTATCGATGTTTACAGGTCATGATATTGTTGGGACGGTGAGCCTGAGACACATCTATGAGATTGCCAAGATAAAATCACAAGATCCAGCTTTTGCTGGAATTCCTTTAGAAAACGTTTGTAAGACTATCATAGGCTCAGCTAAGAGCCTTGGGATTGAAGTTGTTAGATGATAAACTGTATGATCGCATCGTATGTATGTACACTGCACATTTGTTATTTGTGACCATAAATAAAAGTACATGAAATTGCAAATTCATTGGAAAAAAGGGAGTCACAGTCATGACTTGTAAAGATTGGATGTGTAAGTAAAACATTTTGAGGGACAGTGATACAGTTATAAGACAGGTTTCTAGTCTGACTCTGATGAAGATTCAGAGGAGGAGACAGAGGAGGTGGAGGAGTCGCTGCTGGAGTCAGAGTCAGTATCAGGAGGTTGGGGAGGGTGAGCATCCTCCAGTGTCAGCCTCTTCAGAGAGGAGTCTAGATGAGTACATGTGGTGCTACTGGCAGAGTCACAGGGATGACTGGTACCTGTATGCAGTAATGTAAACGATGCTACCCATCAGTAGTGTACACTGTCAATATGCTCAAGACACAACAGTCCAGTCTTATATAGAGATCCTTGTCTCCTACCTGCGTGGAGTTGACTGATAGTTTGTTGAATCTCCTTCAATTCTGCCTCCCAGCCTGCTTCGTGCACAACTTCTCTCACGCTATCGATGATGTCACCACACACAGCCACGTCTGTGTGACGACACCGCCGTGAGGACCGGAACGGGCCAACTAGCTCCCGGTTCAGCAGCAGCCGTGGCACAGTGTGGCGTGACAGCGTGACCAGACTGGCAAATGGCTCAACCTGAAGCAATGTAGCAACACTGGCAGCAGTTGAAAGAGTTGGAGATTATGTACCAGAACATGTTTTATTCAATCACACAGACATGTATATATAACCCATACGTTAACCATGATTTCATGAAGTGTATATATGTAAATACCTACATGTAAATATGATAGCCTGGAGTTCATGTCAATGTATGTACATGTACTGTACATGTACCTCCAATGATGTCCCCATAACGAGGAGTAGGTCACACTGGGAGAAGTCAGCCAACTGGAGGGAGTAAAATCGCTGGGGCAGGTCCTCACCAAAGAACACTATGTTGGGTTTCACCACACCCTAGAACAATACATAGCATCATGCCTCATAGGCTGTGTGTTCTTTTTCAATCTTGAAAAACAAACGGTTCAATTCAAGGGAGAATGGCTTAGCTAGCTCCATAGACTAACCACTCCACGCAACATGCTCTGCCTATTCAATGTATGTAAATGAACATGTGTTAGTGATTCTCTCCATGCCACTCCCATGAAATCACACACATATATGTAGCACTAACATGGGAGAGTGCCTAGCTGGATTGACTTACATGCTCCTTCAAAACTGGTACAGTGTCACAAAATTTGTGTATACACAATTCAAAGCTGCTTCTCCATACTTACATTGCAGTATTTGTGCTTGCACTTGGGAACCTGGTCACTGAAGATGGCTCTCTATAATCATACATGTATGCATGTTACACATGCATTCATGCAAGCAAAATTATTATAAGTCACTGTCGCTACATTCACACAACAGATACTGCAGAGTATATGGTAACTTGCATGTACCTTGACCTCCTCTGTGTCCTGTTTACTGTGGCAGTGAGTACATGAGGCAGTTGAGAATGAGCCGTGAGCCTCTACTAGCTTCCCTCCACACACACCAGCCACTGAGAATGAGGAATTATATGATTAGTGCTGTACACAGTAGGTGAAGACAGTGTGTTTTACACCATCTGAAAGGAGAATGACTACTACATGTAGGTGTGTGCTCGTGTTAACTAACATGTTGGTCAAACAGTAAGACTCACGTCTCTCTAATCCATCAATATTCTGAGTGTAGTTTCTTAGCAGGACTCCCTTGTCCTGCAGCAGTCTCACAAAGCAGTGCACCAAGTTAGGTGAGAATCTTCCCGGATACAGCTCCTTAGCTAGACTAAAGAATGGTCTTGGGTTGTGATTGAAGTAGGCAGCATCGAACACAGCTGATGGCTCAGGAAGATGATACTTCTGAAGGTTGTCATATAGACCAGTACCTGGAGTTCTAAACAGAAAGACCACTCAACAGCAACAGGATAACAGCAGTCAACTCCTTACCTAAAATCAGGTATTCCACTGGGTGTACTGATGCCAGCTCCAGACATTACAATAACACTTCTGTAGTGCATCCGACCGAGTCCAGCAGCAATATCCTTCAACTCTACTTTCCTCTTCCCTTGGCTCCAACACTTAGTAGTGGCCAAATTACGCTGGGGTATTCTCAAAGCGGTCGGGAGTTGAATGTGAGAAGAATGGGAAGATTTATTCCAATGAGTGAGGCTTACACCACCCTGTTTGGAGCTAGGGAGTCTCCTGTTGGTATAGCCAGCAACAGAGGAAGGGGAGGGGGTGGAGGGATGAGACAGGCGTATGGTACACACACTGTCTGTCTTGGAGAAGGAGCTAACCTCCTTCTCAGTTTTACCATTATATTTGCCTGTAGCTGCTCCCCTACCGGTTGATTTGAGATAAATTCTACCTCCATTTCTCCTTCTCTCTCCACTTGGCATATTCTGCCTGCCACTACCTGTCACCCTTTGACCAGAGACTGAGGACGGATTACATATGCGAACACTCTTCTTGATGGTCTCTGGAGAATCTACTACTTGTGCTAGTGGAGATGCAGTAGGGGTATGCTGGTGGTGGTCAGTCTCTACTATCTTTGATGTACCACTGTCTGTACTTGAAATGGTCATTCCTTTCTTGCTTTTGTCTTTACCAAATGTTCCTCCCTTTACACCTGTATCTGTACTAGAAACTGCTCCAGTGATCAAACTACCTTTAGCTACACTGCCTCTACTTGTTCTTCCACTGTTCTTAGCACCAGATGAATGACTATTAGCAGTCCTTGTTCCCCTAGTCATGGCTAGACATGTCATTTCTGTGGTAACATGGTTCTTTCTCCCACTCTGCTTTTTATTCTGTGCCACCAAACCGTGTGGTTTTCTTGTAACTGACTTTTTGCATGCAGATTTCTTTGTCCTCTTAGTTTGAGGGTGTTGTGTAACCAGTGGGTGGTCTGTGCTGTGACGTTCTCTGTGCAATAGTGGGCTTTGTAGCACTCTGACCAGTGAAGTATTGTCGGATGCCGACACAACACTACTACACAACTTGGTGGGACCCATTGAGCTGTTGCTAGACAATGACATTGACGTTCTGAGTGGGCCAATGAGTTGGAAATCAGGTAAGTTTCTTGACTTGAATTTGACTTCTATTAGTAGTCGACATTGACAAACAGAAAGAGCAGTATACTTGCAGAATTTAACAATCTTGGGAATTTTTGGAGCTGAAAAGAAGACCATTGGGAGCCCGACGATTGCAATGTTGATTCTCTAATTGAAGCCCACCTAGTAACCATGTCAACCACGCAGACCACACCCTCTCGCGAGGAAGGGTGTGGTCTGGGGACTACGGTCTCGTTCCAGACCGACAACGTGCACTCCATGATCCATGACCGGATGCCGCCTGGCCAATTCGTGCGCCATGCGGTCATCAGATCAAAGGGAACTACTTAGACATACATGACAAATGTAGATCGTTAGTGCGATCCTGACAAGCAGTCCATTGAGCGAGCCATATCAGAGAGTAAGAGATGGAGCTGAAATGTCTGGTGGTTGCGGTGCTAGTGGCTTGTAGCTGCCTGTGTATTCATCTGGGGAGCGCACAAGATGGTGAGTAAATTGATAGTAGATAAGAGTCAGTGGATCCACGTGTGTGCGGAGTCTATATGTACCACCTAATGTGAGCTGTGCATTTGTACGTCCGAAAAGACGGATGTGTGAGTGCACACACTCTTGCACTCCAGACTGTGATGTGTATACTACTGTATTAATGTGATCTCTCTCTCTCTCTCTCTCCCTCATCTCCCATGTGTGCACATCACTAGTTTACTTCATCAACGTGACAGACCTCTGTCTAAGTGGTAAGCCAATATTTATGTGCACGTGAAGTGCACTCTTCTGGAGTGTTTGATTATGTAGTCTGATGCTCTTGATGATGTAGCAACTGTTGGTACTGGAATATTGATCTAATGTACTGTTGTAGTGTGTGTGTAAACAGAGTCTGCTAATTGCACCAGTTTACCAGCTGTCTGTAGTGTACTCATCACAAGAAGACAATTCTCATAGTCAACTATATATATATATACAAGGCCATTTTTTCCCTTCAGCCCTCACTACAATAGATACCAGGAAGTCTGGTGATTTCCTGTCACCACATGAAAGGGCCACAGTGTACTTTGCAGTAGACATGTAGAGTAGTGCCAGCCCCTTTCCTATGCACTTCGGAGTGCCCTGGACAGTAGTTGAGATAAACCTTGCCATTCAAGGGAACGCTTATTGTATCACTTACCACACTTTTTTGATTGTGAGTAGAGTTTAATTGGGGAGGAATGCGTTGCATAAATTTTCACTTTGTCAGTTGTAACCAAATACTGTGTCTCTAGGTCTAGGATTTCATGCATACCCATCACTACCTTACCCTCCACAGTGTATAGTCCTGTAGCAGGGAGAGCATCTAGGTCACACTACGTCTCAAACCTCTCTCTTTTCCGTTTTATGTTTGTATATAGCCTTTAATACACTGGAGTGCTGTACTACTTGTTTACTGTGCAAAAATTGTCCACTCATATGTACACTTCACAACCTAGGCCTTATTAGTAGGGATATCCTTCTCTGTGTGCCACCTGTGCACGTTCATTGTCCTTCAAATGTACAGTTGACACACGTTTTGCTGACTCCCTTTAAATTGCCTCATTCAGTTTGTGTGTCCATAAGTCTTTGAAGTCCCTCACATTCTCTGAAGGATATGGTTAGAGTCATGCGGAATTCCCAAATGGTTACTGAGAGAGACACAATAACCATTGATAGTTTTACTCACAAATACGCATGCATGCCTTCATCTGTACGTACACTTGCATGTTAGAGGATGTGTTCTCATGGCTTGAAGCAGCTGTGTTAGAATCATAGTGTGTGCTTATGCCCCTGCTGAGCTTTTGAAGTATATTTCTCAATAGGTAGTCACTTGTTGCTCTTCAAGTCATATGGTAGAGGTCTTTTTTGGTGATTAACACCAGTTGTAGCAATGTTGGTGTTTGTTAATGTGTTACAGTTGTCACTCTTCAATTGATGTGTACTGTTCCTGTGTATTATAGTCTTGTGAATGAGGAAGTGTGCAATCTGAGGCTGCTAAGGGGGAGAGGGGTGGTGCTAGTGACTTGAGATCAAATTGCATTCCTCAGGCAGAGTAGCCATATCAAATGAAGACAGAACGAATCCCACACTTTTATAGCAAGAGAGTAGTCAGAAACGCTCCTTGTGTACCCTTACAGCATAAATGCTCAGGCCAACAGCAGTCTCTTACTGCCATAAATACATTTGTACCCTGGTGGTGAAGAGTGACAGATTCCATTGACTTTGTGTGTATGCAAAGATCAAAGCATTCAGTAACAGCAGTTCTAACCACATCTAAAGGATATTTATTGAGGGAAGGAACACCCCAGACCTGATAGTAGGTACTAGTGTGTTGTTATCTGTCTGTCTGGGCTATATACACACAGCCAGACAGCCCACTACTAAGTCTGTTGGTTGAATTGTTCATTGAAATCCCTCAGTGCCATGTGCAGCCTTCTACCCAGGAAGAACACTTACTACACTACACTACAAATCTTCCTATTGTGTACCACTGAGTTTGGACTTAACACTGCATGTATGGTGCAGTCGTGAAATTTCTAGTGCATGTGACTTGTTGGCTCCTTCCAATATTATTGAGTACCTTTTGTACATTCCTCCTTTAATTGGATCTACAAGCTACCAGCTTTGATCTTACTCAAAGGGGATGACCACATTGCCAAATTATGCCTTGTTATATACGACTCTGTATTAGTTAGGAGTGGCCAGCTGTGTGTGACATAAGGGTAGATAAATCTGGCATGTCACCCTGGCCATCTCACACCTTAATGTACATGTACACTGCTACCCCACCTAAGACCTAAAGTGGTATGGTGCTCCAACATACAATTTAACACTCGCTCGGTGTCACTCTACATTCGTAAGGTGGGTATATCGTAGAGAGAGAGATAGGGAAGAGGGAAATGAAAAGTGAACTGGGTATGCAACAACAAACAGACCGGTTACAATGATGTAATAGTCTGTTGGCACACACGGCATGTCACTTCTGTCCACTTGAGTTCCTGAGAGTTTCAGCTGCCAATGAAAGTCCATCTGTTTACCACAATTTTACTAAGACACTTTGTAGACTAGTGCCCCCTAACCATTTCAAAGTCTTAGAGTTATATTACATACAGCTCTACTCAACAGATGTGCTGTCTATTGATAACCATTGTGTAATGGTACTACCTACTGTGTTTGGTATGCATGGTGTGGGTGCAGATGTCTACAGTCTGCGAAACAGACTAGTCTCGAAACGTGTAGTTTGTCTTCTGCAGTTCAAGGATATACACATCATTACACCTCGAGCCTGTATGACATTCACTGCATAGAAATAACTCGTCATCTTGCCTCTGGTAGACATTTTCCTAATAACTTCTCTCTGTGTTGTGTATGTCACCTTTCAAGTGTTGGCTGGGCTCCATTAATCTGATCATGCCACCTAGATCACCAATGTTCGCCCACTCCTGCCTCTTTCTATGCATGAATACATCACTCCCAGGAGCAGTTTTTTCAGCCCCTGGCTTGCTTTCCGTCTCCCACAAGAAATGTTTAGAATACTACAATTGTGTGGTGTGTGTAGTGTGATATGTCCTGTGTACACTGGGGGAGAGGAAGTACCCTCTTATAACAGCAGACAATTATACAGGCATGAAAAGCCCTTACTTTGTTCCTGAATAGTCATGCTTCCCACCTGCATTAGGAGCCACAGTTATCACAGGGATGCCACCGCCTAGTCTGCTGAGTCTGTCACGCAGCTCCTTATGAGCAGCACAATTATTATGGGGCATCCCATTCCCTAAGTGTCGAGTTGTGTCAAACTCATGCCATTTATTCCCTGTGGATGACGACAGTATGAGATTCACTAATGTATTATGTATACAATAATATTGGCTGGGGAAAACAATGGCAGCCTATGGACTCTACAAAGAGTTGCATATTGTTACCGAGATAACTGTACCCACCCACTTTGAACTACATACATACACAATACTAGAGCATATTTCAGCACCTTTGCAACAGGAGCCTGTAAACCACACACCGTTTCTAAGTGTCATTAGTACATAGATGGCTATCTAACACAGACTATGCACACATCTACTAATGACACTTAGAAACAGTGTGAGGTCAACAAGCTCCTGTTGCAAAGGTGCTGAAATATGCTGTACTGAGTGGAGGGATGATCTACACCAATTATTGGATGTTTTAATTCCATTAAGGTTGTGAAGGTTGTACTCTACGCCTCTCCCTGTAACTCCACACTGTCTGGACTAATTATTCTTAGAATACCAGAATCACTATATTATATGGACGTATGTATACAGTGTGTGTGTGAGATTTAGTATCGGTCCATTTCCTGCACTTTAAACTAGCTTTTATAGCAGTGTGCAATGTAAATGAATCAGTACTCATAGCCGCGTGCACGACATGTCTACTGCATTACATATGTGGAGAGTTTTGTACTCACATAGACCACATGTACATATTTCTGTTGAGAGCCACTTCATAATGTGTGATGTAAGCAGGTGATGTACATGTATGTGACCTGTCCACTGAGTGCACTGAATCTGATCTGTGTGATCTGTCATGTGCCATTAATGTCTACATTCCTGACCCTCTATAATGAGATGTGGAATGTGTGCATGATTGTCGGTGGTCAGCTCTGAGTTGGCTACCCACACACGACCCACTTGGATGCCACTACCTCGTGCTACACTCCAGCACATGCAGTGTCTGTGCAGGCATGTGTGTACGCTCTTACCCCTTTTCCATGTTTGAGCTGGATGCTCATTGGATTCTGGCACACTGCAATGTGCTGATGACTAGCTTGTTTTGATGGTGTTGTGTTAATTTAACAGTTTATAGAGAGAACTTATGGTAGTGCTTTGACTTTCAGATGTAGGTACTTAGGTGTGTGTCTATGTGTTACGTTATGTGCAGATACCAGGTATGTTCCTAGTGATGTGGACTATTCTAGTGTGACAAACAACTCAGCTGTCATACACTGGGTTAGTTTCCCCTCCCTTCCTCCCTCCCTCCCTCCCTCTCATCTCTCAGATTGTTTCCTTCAACCCTATATACTAACATACTCACCTCCCTCCCTCCCTCCCTCCTTCCACCATTCCCTATATTCCCCCCACTCTCTGTACACAGGATAGTGTTACCAGTATACCACCTGAAGTTCAAGGATATCAAATTCTCTACTGGCCATTATCTAGCAGTATCTATGAGACCCAGTCTGTAGGACTCACTAGGGATGGTCAGAAGTATAGTACCACGATTCAGGGTCTCAGGCCATACACAAATTATGCTGTGGTTGTGAGGATGTACTGCGGCAGTGAAAGTCGGTTTGGAATGTCAAGTCCCCTCGTCACCTTCACCACTGACCCCACCGGTGAGTGTGAGTGTGAGTGTATACGTGTGATATAAACACTTGTTTTGACTTGGGATGCGTAAACAGTAACGTTGCCTCACCCGTAGACAGAAACACAACAACCATTGAACCCAACCACACATGAGACCCTAAAGACAGAACAGGGCTTTCTACTCGATGTATATGTACCACACAACCTCTTTAGTAGAATGGCACACACGTATAGAGGTAGTTTGTAGTGTTGTACTGATCAATGCCTACCTCTCTTGCAGAGCCCAGTGCAGCTGTTACTAATGTGTCAGCAACCCAGGTCAATAGGGATCCTGTTGCCAACATATCCTGGACTCCACTGGCAGCAGAGCATTGGAATGGAATACCATTTGGATATGCTGTAAGTAGCGGTGTGAGTGAACCTACAGGCAGATTATATATTGTAAAAACTTCAGAGACTTGGAGCTATTTTAACAGTGACATTTATGTACTCATTACATGCACACACACACACACACACACACACACACACACACACACACACACACACACACACACACACACACACTTAAATGAAAGAAACTCAGTTATTAAGCAGACTCAGTGACTCAAGTGGTTGCATGTGGCGCTCTTACTTAACTGTCAAGCGTACATTTGCAGCGTAGTCAATGTCTATACAAGTCTACAGCGAGTCCCACAAGCTTACGGTGGACGCCTGTACTATCATTCCACAGTTTATTGCCAAGGCAGTCAATACTACATTGGCATAATTTGCTGGCTAGTAATGAGTTGTAGTTACTACACTTTTGGAAGTAGGTGTGTGCAAAAGGTGTGTAGAGGTGTGACTGAAGGTGGTGTGTGTGTGTGGTACAAATACTGGGAATTTGTGGGATGGTCACGAAGTTGCCTCGGGTTTCATTCTCAGCTGCTCTTTAGTTGTCTTGCATGAAACACGTGACATACGTGATACAGCATCCTGTAGACATCTGCAATGTATTACTACTGGTGAGCAGAGTGAGTCTACCTAGTCATTCAGCTGGCGGGGTCATACGGATTACGACTGACTGTCTGTCATACCTCTTATGGGCCCGGGGGTGCCCACACACTATGCACAAATGTGAAGCCAGCTCGTGTATTTTAAGGCCAGGTGGGTTTGCTCTGCTCGTCAACATAATGCTGACCATTCTCCTAGTGAACTGTGTGTGCTATCACTAATCAGGTAGTGAGTCAGAGAACATAGTTATTAGGGATCTGATTGATTGTATCAACAAACACTTGGCCACTGCCAAAGTGTGAGAAGCACATGGAAATACATATGCACACACACTAGCTATATTAGAAGTAGAAAGTCAAACAAGATTAATGTACCAGATAAACATGTACATGTATGGCATCATACGTGTTCCTGCTTGCAATGTTGTCTCCATTCAATGCAGATATATGTATTCGAGTACAGCTTAGAGAGCAATTGTGGTGGTAGTGCAATAAGAAGTTCCTTCGTTCGTGTTGGGCGGAATACGACCAGTGACACACTGTCTCTCCACAATTACTGCTACCGTGTGAATGTGTTTGCTATTAACCACAAAGCATGGGGCCCCGGATCAGACTCTCTCTACTTCAAATACAGCACACAAGACTCGCCAATGTTTGCTCTACTATCAGGTGGGTTACAATACACACTTGCTTCTCCTGTACAATCATATATATTGTACTCGAGGAGAACATGTAGGAGACGACAGTTAAGCTCTAGTTAGCAGGATGTTTCAGATGCAGAATTTCATTGTAGTTTTTTATCCCCACATTGTACAGATGATGAGGTTCCTCGACCGACCTCTGAATCTCCTGAAAGTCGCACTCCATTTGTGAAGACTGCATACTTCTACATCATTGCATTTGCTGTTGTAGCTGTTGTGCCCGTTGTAATAGGTATAGTGTTCTTCAAGAAGGCCAAAGAGAGGAAGAGGAAGGTGCAATACTGCAGAAGTGAGTGCACATTACCACACACACACACACACACACACACACACACACACACACACACACAACTCAAGCATTTATACTGTGACAGACTGTTTAGAGTTTCTTCTTGGTCTAGGCATTCATGAAGGGGGTATTCAGCTGGACCCACTCTCGCCCTCCTCTGGCTCTTCTGCCCACTTCTCTCCCCACCCCACCAACTCTAGAATGCAAGGTTTTAGCCCCCTCTCTGACCCCAGCCCTGTGACCCCCTCCCGCCCCCTCCTCTCTTCCCCCATGCCCCCACAGGGTGAATTCCCTCGCGAGGCAACCAACCACCTATTTGCCGTACCTCCCATCCATTCCCCCACAAGTCCCAACTTCCCCCAGAGCACCATCTCTCCGGGTTTCGAAGGAGGATCAGTGGGACGTAGTTTCACATTGGGCATGACAGCTAGTGATGTCTTTGGGGGTACGAAATCTGGGCCCCCTGGGATGGGCCCCCATCGACCACGGGCACACACAGAAAGTGACATGAACCTACCCAACCCCTACGAACACCCTGTGCATCCTGGTGGTGCCGTTACCCTCCCTAGAACAGATTTTGGTACCAATTCTGGAAACCCCGGTGGTTCAATTCCCCCTCCTCCTAGCCATGCACCTCCCCCTCTCACTCAAAGCTCACTAGAGATATTTGCCCGTGCCGAGCGCTCTCCACCTGCACACATGAATGGCCACCATAATCTGAGACAATCTGGTGTTGAGCGACACCAACGCCATGGTATATCCCACCGTTCGTTCAGTACGACACACGCTGCTGGCCTCCCCAGCCCCCCTCCTGGCACAAGTCACTCTCTGAGGATAATCAGGAGTGCCAGTCATCTCCACCCTGTTGACGAGCAGCAACAGGGTGGGCCAGACTATGCCGTCATTGACCCCGACCCCAAAGTGTCCACACTCGACCGCCACCCACCACCACGTCGCTTACACATGTCCCCTGGCCACCCTCCTGCCGCCTATCTTCCAAACGGCACTGCCAGATCCACAAGGAAGGCCTCCGATGACCTCAGCTCTTACTCAGACATGACTAACGACTCCACCCACCTTTCCAAACAGTCCGAGAGTGGTGGGGTGTATAGGGTGACAGAACCACGTGAGTCTGTGTTCAGTGAAACATCAACTGAGGAACAATCTATATCCAGTGGCAGTATTCGAGAGGCTTCACCCAATGGTAAGGCTTACATGTACAGCAGACCCCCTCTAATCTGGACCCCCTCTAATCTGGACCCCCTCTAGTCTGGACCCCCGAAATGAGGAAACCTGTTCCAAATGACGTGTTTGTGTATTTTATGGCCCCTGGAATCAGGACACCTCACAGTTTCTCCAAGGATGTCCAGATTAGAGGGGTTTCACTGTACACATGTGTTGCTTGTGTTGCTTCATATATTTGATTTAGCAGCTGTTTTGGTAGCTCCATTGGTAAGATCATCTGTCTAGAACACAGAGCATTGTGAGTTTGAATTCCCCAAGGCAGCTCATTTTTCTTTGGAAATGAGTGTCTTGGGTGTGATGTGTTACATTACCTTTAGGAGTCCTCTGATACCATGTACATAGCTGGTATGACAAGTCACGTGTTGTGTATATAGCACTATTTGGTCTTGCATTGAAATATTGATTTCAAGTATATAGTTTCTTTTGTCGCAGGTGCCAACAGCTGGATGGGTGGGGCAGTGGATGGTTATGACGGTAAGAGACGCCGATTGTCGTCCTCTGCAACTCCGACTAACTCCAGGGCATCCAACACCCAGGTCAGTGCTCCCACAAGAATAGTGCGTTTTGGCAGCATGTACTGTACATGTCCCAACATTACTACAGTATCTTCTCCCCATGCAGCTCTATAACCCACCTCTATCTCCATCCTAGTCAAGATTCACCTGATGATACAGCACCCAGCACTCCCTACTCCACATCTCTTCCTCAGTCATACAAACAATTGCTCTGTCATTCTACTTATTCTGTCACACACACACACACACACACACACACACACACACACACACACACACACACACGCACACACACACACACACACACTATGCTGGTGTGATACACCGCCTATCCTAGGACCAATATACCTGTATGTGCACTAGTCATATTGCAGCCCTGGTACTGAATTCACGTGCAGTTCACACATGACTTAACTACATCATCTTTTGTACTGAATTCACATGCAGTTCACACATGACTTAACTACGTCATCTTTTGTATACACAATCACAAACTTCGAATTCATTGTATTTTGTTATTTCTGTATATACATATTTATTTCGCATACAATCATAATTCCAATGATTTGATCATGATATTAATACACCAACATGAACCTGCTCCTCAATACTAGATATCCTCATGCATGTACTAGCAACACAAGTCACTACAGGAAATACAGACATATAGGGATCAAGGGAATTACACTACTCGTCCGATGAGGTTAGTGTGTAGTGTGTGAAGATGTCCGGTCCATTTCTCTAGGGCAGAATATCTGTAGACGGGATATTCCAGGGGTTACATATCCTTCATGCACGGCATCAGTGATTCACACATACCTAGCACTGCCCTGTGGTTCGTGGTCAACCTCGAGGATCTGCTGCACTTGGTCAATGCGGCCATGGATGGTACTGTCCAGGATACACGATACCATCAGACTCTCGACCTCCTCGGCATCAATGTTCAACTCCTACACATACAGTTGGTAACAACACACACGTACATGTGCCTGACTGGTAGTCACACTAGTAATTCCAATATGCATAGCTTAGACAGTGGGTTGGAGGGAGGGAGATATTAATACGCCGAGATCAAAGCATCCAGTAGCCATATCAAGAAGAGCCCACTGCTATATACTGTTCCTAGCCTGAGTATATAGCATTCCACATATGTTGTAGCCATCCATGAGTAATTACCACAAAAATAGAATTTTTAGTATTAGTTGGTACTTGACAAACACTTAAAGCCCCTCAATAGAAACTCCACTCACAAATCAAAACACACCGATACATATTTGCTAATAAGATTGGTTTATGTAGGCATGGTCACAGTTATTATGTGCTGGCTTGTAAAGTGTATAATACCTGAGCAATGAATGTGATGCGAACTCGAGTGTACGGGCGTATGAGTTTGATCAACACCTGTGTACGGATATTGCGTAACAACTCCTCGATGTGTTCTCTTATAAACTGGTCCTCCATGATGGTGCGTCTGAGGAGAGAGAGAGGCAGTGTCCCACATACACAGTAACATCAGGAGGGTCAGGAAATTGGGATACTGGGGACAGTTGTCCAGCAAGAGTTGCTTTGGGATCCACGATGTGTTTTACCCACTAACATAACACTGTGCTACTTGGAATCGTTTTCCATTCACAATACATGTGCATATGTCACTATATCTGACATGCATTGCAATGGACTATGGACCTGTTGGTTTTGAGTATCTTCTCAAACTCGGTGATGTCATCATTTTGGTAGGCCTGCACTAGGTTGGTCATGGCCAGGATCTCCGGGTTGTTCTTGTATGGCTTGGCCTGGATAACGATACATTGCCTCATAGTGTGGACTCACGGACATGAGACTAGAAGTTGTGTGTGGATACCTCCTGAGAGTCAAAAGGGTTTATGCCTGACTTCATCAGCATATTGGCTAGTACCAGGTACTTGAGGCACGCAAGACGCCTGTTGGAGGCATGATAAGTGTGTCAGTGTGTGTGTGCGAGAGATAAATGTTTCTAGATAGGAGCACCTACACCAACACACACACAAAGTGCACCTGGGGCTGCCTGATTCGTCATAGTTCTTAAAAGCCTCAAAGAAGTCAGTATGTGCTCTACTGAACTCTCCCTCCCTCAAGTGCATCTTGCCCCCACACTCTGTAGTAGAAACACACACACACACACACACACACACACACACACACACACACACACACACACACACACACACACACACACACACACACACACACACACACACACACACACTTCAGAAGGTAATATACACATGTACTTGTGGTGTACTTACCTCTTATGACACCCATTATTAGAGGGTGTGGGATGGCAGACTTTATGTGAAGGGACTGTGCATACAAAGCCTTGAGTTTCTTGTTGTTTTTCTGCTCCGTGTACATCTGGATCTCCAGGGCATACACCTGTGTGTATTGTACAACATACACCTTTACATCACACACAGCACACACACACACCTCCAGTAGCTGTGTTCCCTTTTTCACGTCATCCACACCGTCCTCTGTCTGGCAGGACTGATGCAGCTGGCGGATGATGCGGGTCAGTCTAGTGTAGTCACTCTGCTCAAAGCACAGTTTTCCCAACTGTGGACAGGAGGAGATGAACACAGAAAGCAAGTGGCATCGAGTATACATGTACCTTAGTGTTTGTCTTGAACCAGAGCCGGTCATTGCGAGCATCCTGTAGTGCCTCCAGAGTCGTCTCATAGAACCACTGCAGCAGCTCACTCTATATCATGACAGACACACAGCAGTGAGGTATACTGCAAGTGTACATGTACTATCAAGCAGATTGGAGTAATGGTGAGTGCACACTATTAATCTACTGCTCAGAATGTGTGTGTGTGTGTGTGTGTGTGTGTGTGTGTGTGTGTGTGTGTGTGTGTGTGTGTGTGTGTGTGTGTGTGTGTGTGTGTGTGTGTGTGTGTACCTGTTGTGAGGTCGACACATAGTCCAGAATGGAGTTAAGTGACTTTTCAGAGTAGTTCCTAGTTACTGCATCCTACACCACATACACACAACACACACATACACATTGCAGTACACACCATTCCATGTGTCAGTCACCTTGATGTAAGTCAATAGCTGTTTGTACCTCTTCTTCATCTCCTCAAAGTCTCCCTATTTGCAGACAATAAACATCTCACTATTACAGTGTTGCACAGAGCAGTCACGTCACCTTCCTGAACAGTATCTTCATCATCTGTTTGAGTGCCTTGAATCCCCATTCACCTTTCCTGTCCTCCAACTCCAGAACCTAATTCATGAACACACACACACACACACACACACACACACACACACACACACACACACACACACACACACACACACACACACACTTGAGCAGACATTCTGTATGTTCTTACATGCATTTCTTGAACCTACCCTCTCAAAGCCAGTAATGGCAGCCTGAGGGTTGTCTTCCTTGGCTGCCTTAGCCTGATAGTATTCATTCTCTATATTCACATCCGTCTCACTCTCCTCTGACTCACTGGCAAACTCCTACAGCACAGAGACACGAGGGACAGACACATGGTGAGCATTAATTAGAACAAGTGCTCGGAGGTGGAGCGAATAGCTACCCAACACACTGTTCCAGCTTACCAGACCGTAGTCATCATCCTGGTCGTACATGAAGTCCTCGTCCATGTCTGACATCTTCAAAAAAACAAGCAGGATCGAGCCAGTTTAGGGCTGATCTTTATACGCTTGCTCATGCACGCATGCGCAATGACAGGGTGGAGAATGGATAATCAAGATCTGAGTAAATGAAGTGCCAGTTCCTCATCATCAGACAGCTGTGCTGTGTCCTCCATCTTGTCTTCCTCCTCATGAACTGACAGTTTCATGTGCTTACGTTTTAGTTCTCTCTGTCCTTCCTCTGACCCACTTTCAAGGTCCCCATCACTCTCTTCCACCATCACAGCTCCCTCCACTCTCTCCCTCTCTGGTGCTCTCCATTTCCTACGCACTTCACGATGCTGCAATCGTATTCGCTCCCTCTCCCTAACTCGGTCTGCCCTATCCCTCTTGCCAATCCTTTCCTGGGCATCGGCAATACTTATACCACCCACCCTGGAACCCTCAGTCTCGGAATACTTCTGTAGTGGGATCGGTTCAATACACCTCTCATCATCACTGTCTTCTGATTCTTCTTCAACTTCATGCTTTTCTGGCTGACTACCAATGGGGACACCGTCGTCATCAAATTTAATGTGTGAGTTCACCTTGATTTTTTTGTGGAGTAGTTTTTTGGCAGAAGTTACTCGTGTCACTCTTTTCTGTTTTCTGACTAGCTTGTTCTTTTGCTTCTGACCACTGTACTCTTGCTCGTGCCTACTGGCCTCCTGCTCAATGTCATCAGGTTGTATCACTCTCTTCACCGTCAAAATTGCTTCTCCATCTGAATCACTATCTGACTCTTCAGAATGGCTCTTTGACTGCTTATCACCTTCACCCTCTATTTCATCATTACTCTCTTCCTGGGTTTTGCGCTTCTTTGCAGCTTGTTCTCTCTTCAAGAATCTGATTCTTGGTGGTTGAGCAAGTCCAAGTGACTTGGCATACTCTGCAACTGGTAGACAGTGAAGGTTGAAGACTTGCTTGTTAGCCTGCAGGTGTACTGAGCGGAGGTAGCAGATGAAGCTTCTCTGAGCCCAGTGCTTCATCTCTAAATCTTGGGCACAGAACTGTTCCAGCTTCTTCTGAACTGACATGGTCTTTTTGGGGTTAACGCGAATATTTTGAATGGGTATTTTCTTTACCTCCAGAGCCTCTAACATACCTTCCTCCTCGGAGGGTAGTAAAAAGAGAAGGGCCTTGCCGTCCTTCTCATACCGAGCTGTTCTGCCAACTCGATGTATGTATGTGTTGGCATCTTCAGGGCAGTCAAGCTGGACCACCCAGTCAACTGTTGGGAAATCCAGACCCCGAGCTGCAATGTCAGTACACAGCAGAACAGCACTCTTCTTACGACAGAAATCATTGTAGATGCCGACCCTGCGTGGTTGCTTCTGCCTGCCATAGAGTGCCATGAGTGGTGTGCCGGGCCGCATTCGACAAAATGCTTCGTAAGTGAACTTCACTTGCTTACAGCTTGACATAAAGACTATCATTTTGCATGATAAGTGACTCTTGATAAATGAATACAGAATGTCCAACTTCTGATGCAGCTCGCACACGAGGTAGCTTTGCACCAGTTGATGTGGTGTGCTGGATTTTGAGTGCTCATGGACAGCCACATATTCAGGGTCCTGGAGACTCAATCGAGCAAGATCGCGAACTGACTTGGTCTGAGTAGCAGAGAACAGCAGAGTCTGTCTCTCTGCAGGTAGATTCTCCACAATAGCATTCACGGTTTGCCGGAAACCTAGATCTAGGATGCGATCGGCTTCATCCAGCACTAGGATCTGCAGTGAGGAACAGTGGAAATTGACGGTCTCGTCCATGTGCTGGAGCAGACGACCTGGGGTGCACACTACAATGTTTGTTCGCTGGATGCGATCCTGCTCACTCTGCAGACTCTTCCCTCCAATCACCAATCCTGCTGAGAAGTCGTGGTGGGAACCAATCCGCCGCAGCACTTCAAAAGTCTGGTAGGCCAGTTCACGTGTTGGGGAGATGACCAGAGCGCCAATGCCGTCATTAGACGACCACCGCTCCCTCCATAAATGTTCAAGGAGGGGGATAAGGAAAGCCAGGGTTTTTCCAGAGCCCGTCTTTGCAGCACCCAAAACGTCTCTCCCACGCAGAGCTAGTGGGATGGCTGCCCGTTGAATATCAGTTGGTACAGCATAGCCAGCTCCACGTAGACCCTCTTGAGTGCGTTTGGAGAGAGGAAAGTCCGCAAACTTGGAGATTTCCTCGACGACTATTGTATCATAGGCCGCCCTCAGGCTCTCAATCTCCCTCAGTTCAATCTTCCACTTTGACTCGGCCTTTTTAAACACTCTTTTTTCCCTAGGTCGCTTTCTTTTCCGCCGATTTCTACGTCCTTCCAACCGTTCTGCCATGACACCTCTAGCGCAACATGTGCTAATGCCACGCCCTCTTATCATCACGTCCGTAATCGCGTCCGTAATCCTGCCACATGGCTGAGAGAGTTGAACTCGGCTTCGTAGAGAGGGCTAGCCCCGAGGAGCTAACTAGTCCATTCTTCCCCAGCAAGGTGGGAGGGAAACCAGCTTGGCTTGATCCTACTCATCTCCCAGCTCCCGAAGAGGTAGCATGCAATGTGTGTGGGGTTCCAAGAAGTTTTCTACTCCAGATCTATGCCCCCCTCCCGGATACGCCCGGTGCATTTCACAGAACGTTTTTCCTGTTCATGTGTTTAAACCCATCCTGTCACCAGCATAATGATGCTCGCGGTTTTCGTGTTTTTCGCTGTCAACTTCCAAAGAAAAATCCCTTCTATGATGAAAACTCTGAGGATGAAGGAGAGACAGAGTGCACTGAGGATGATTTAACCGTCGAATTAGATCGCACATGTCAAGTTAATAGTGAGCAAAACTCTCCGATAAGAGGCATTGACCTGCATGAAGAAGTCACTGAGTCAGTTGAAGGAGAAATGTCTCGTATTCCTTCTTCTCAAGACAACATTCTGACAAGTACAACTGTTAGCAGTAGTAAGACTACAGTTGACGCAGGTCTGAGTCAGATGAAACCCATTGAGCCAACTCCACTGTGTGTAGTGTGTGGCTGTGCTGGTCCCAAGAAGTGCAGCAGGTGTAAGATGGCATGCTACTGCTCCAAACACCACCAGACTCATGACTGGAAGAATGGACATAAGCTCTTCTGTTCAGATCTAGCCAGTGGCAAGTGCAAACCAGGCGAAGTGACATATGACCCCAGCTATGGAGTCTGCCTGCCAGAATTTGAAGTGGTGACTGAAGAAGAGCCAGCTGTGAAGGAGGGGAAGGTGGAGGGCAGGAAGGAAGAAGAAAGGATGAGAGACTATCACAAGTTTGTCCAGTTAGGCAAGTATTGTAATCCCAGCAAGGAGGGAGGCAAACAGGTACAAGGAGTGATGGAGAAAGCAGAGAGTGATGCCAAATCTGACAAGGTGTTCAATGCTTTTAGGAGGAGAGTGGCTATGGAGCCTGAGCAGGTAATTGTGTTGTTAGAGTAGATCACTCCAATCCTCATATAACCCTAGCATTTAGGATGAAATTGTCACTCTATACCTTCAGGTGATTCGCTATCAGAGGGGAGGTCATCCTCTACTAGTCTCTCAAGAAGGTGCCCCTCAATCCACAGACATACCTCCATGTGTGTGTGGAGCTCAGAGACAGTTTGAATTCCAGGTAGCTGCTATAGAGTGCTTAACCATGTGTAGTGTGGAAATGTGGCATTTCATGTTGTGACTATGTGCCTTCTCCCCTTCCTAACATGTATAATGTAGGTGATGCCACAATTGCTGTATTATTTGAAGTTAGATGCAGTGTCAGAGACCAGTGTAGACTGGGGCACAGTGATTATCTACAGCTGCCGTGCCTCCTGCACTACTCACCATGCAGCTACAAGTACATACTCAACAGACCTAGTTTGGAAACAGGACTTTAGTACTCCTATATCAAAATAGACATTTTTACTATATCTACAAGTCACGGTTTCATATACATTTGTACATGCATGAAGTAAAAATGTGCTTGCACACACTGGATGAAGTTAATTTTGTGTCTTGTCAGCAATGGAGTAGAGGTCATACCTCCTCTGAGATGGGACTGGAATCTGGCTGCGTATTGCATCCACCTCTGACAGGTCAATATCTCCATATACTATATCCTCTCTCTCATCCGTAGTGACTTCAACCTTACCCCTGCAAGACAGATGACAGGACCATGTAACCATACCACCATGTCATGTGCACCAAATCGAGGTCTTGTTACAAGAAACGGGGTACAGTATTTTGTACCATGGGTTGCAGATGGTGGAGTGTCCCCAGGCCTTGTAGGTGGCACTCATATCCCTGGCTGTACCTATTCCTGCAACATACAGCTGGTTATTTAGTGCCCTGTAATTAATTATAATATAATGTGAGAACAAAGTAAGTGGGCCAAAATTACTAACAGTCCTCGTAGGAGCAATTCCCAGTGCAGTGGACCAGTGTTAATATTGAAGGCTGCTGGATACAGCAACAGCTTGCAACCTGATTCAGACAAGAAATACACACTTGTTGATCCTTCTATATGCAGTACATATCAGGGTGTAGCTACCTCTGTGGGCATAGATAGAAGCAAGTTCTGAGAATCTGAGGTCATAGCAAATGCCTATTCCAACCTTACACCAGTCTGTATATTAGAAGGAAAGGCATACACAGCTCAATACACAAGCTATATGCTAGCAAGTAGTGCTAAATTTACCTGTATCAAATGATAGGAGTTTGTTTCCAGGAGAGAGAACATCGGACTCTTTGAAATACTGCTTGCCAGGAATGTCAATGTCAAAGAGATGCACCTACAAACAAATAGAACAGACATGTGTAGGTCACATGTGATCAATGTAGAGTTCTCACCTTTCTGAATGTTCCCAGCAATGCTCCGTCTGGTCCAAATGACATTGATGTATTGTAATACTTATCTCCACTCTTCTCTGGAATTGATCCTGCACAGAATGGGGAAGTGGTTGCAGAGAACGAGGAAGTGGTTGCAGAGAATGAGGAAGTGGTTGCACTTGTATACAAATATGACCAACAGACCTCCAACTAGAAAGATTTTGCATTCTCTAGCAACCTGGGAGAGTGCCCTACAAGACTCTCCTGCGTCTGTTCCCGGCTGGCCAATCTCTGCAGGAACTGGCTCTGAATACTCCTTGAAGTACTCACATCCATATGGACTGTTGAAACACTCCTGGGAGGCCAAGGGAGGGGAGAGCTGACATGGGATAAGAAAAGTGACCGGTATCAACCGCACAACTCAACTGGTAAGGCGACGATATTGGCTCCATTCTGCGAGGCCTCTCTCACTTTCTCGGCAGCTCGACGGAGGTTTGTGGTCTTATCTTTACCTACCGCCAGCTGAATTAGGGCTAACCGCAGCCTATGTGCTTGAGCCATATTTGACAGAGTTCTCAACATGACGACGAGATTCACGACGAGATTCACGATAATTTGTATACTCGCTCAACATCCGGTTTACCGAGCTTTGATATTTCGAAATGCGCATGTGCAGAATTCAGATTGCGAAAACCGCTGTAGCTTCGTGTAACGTAATGCATGCGTACGTGTAGGTTCCAAGAAGTTTTCTAATCCTCATACACTTAGGATGAAATTGTCAGAGGGGAGGTCATCCTCTACTAGTCGCTAGCGGAAAAGAAGGGTCTGGTACAAAACTATACCCTAACGCGCGCGGACCAAGGCTGGAATGTGAGAAAAGGTGTTAGAATGCAATTATAGACCGCAGCACTATAATAGGGGGCAGGGTCTTGGGTGGAGTTCTATAAACAGTGCAGATCAAGGAGAAGCTCGATTGAGGCTGCCATATTCTAGTCAGTATGGAGCCCCAAAACCACTTCAGCGAGAGGCAATAAGAGTGCTTGTGTGGAGAAAAGGGATGCATTTTCTTTACCCACTGGATTCGGCTAACCTTGATCTTCTCCTGCTCGTGTTCGACTATCTGCGCCGCAAAAGAAGGGTCGATTTCTCTGTAGTTTGACAGTTCTAATGACGGCTTCCACTGCACTTTGACCTTTTGTGGCACTTTGATATAAGTGGTCTGCCCACGCTAATCAAAATTCCAGGGCCCGCGTTATAGGGTATAGTTTTGTACCAGACCCTTCTTTTCCGCTAGCGCATGCGACTACCGCATGCGCGTAATTTTGTACGTAGGGTCTGGGTACCAGACTAAGAGAGAGTTTAAATTTCAGGTAGCTGTTATTAGTGCATGTGTAGTGTGGAAATGTGGCATTTCATGTTGTGACTATGTGCCTTCTTCCCTTCCCAACATGTATAATGTAGGTGATGCCACAATTGCTGTATTATTTGAAGTTGGATGCAGTGTCAGAGACCAGTGTAGACTGGGGCACAGTGATTATCTACAGCTGCCGTGCCTCCTGCACTACTCACCATGCAGCTACAAGTACACACTCAACAGACCTAGTTTGGAAACAGGACTTTAGTACCTCTAAATCAAAATAGATTTACTAGAAGTCACAATTTCAAAAAGTAAAACACACACACTGGATGCAGCTATGTATACTAATTTTGTGTCTTGTCAATAATAGAGTAGAGGTCATACCTCCTCTGAGAGGTGACTGGAATCTGGCTGCGTACTGCATCTACCTCTGCTAGGTCAATATCTCCATATATTATATCCTCTCTCTCATCCGTAGTGACTTCAACCTTACCCCTTGCAAGATAGATGACATGACCATGTAACCATACAACCAGGATGGGGTAGGCCATTTCATATGCACCAAATTGAGTCCTTGTTACAAGAAACTGGGTACGGTATTTTGTACCATGGGTTGCAGATGGTGGAGTATCCCCAGGCCTTGTAGGTGGCACTCATATCCCTGGCTGGACTTATTCCTGCAACATACAGCTGGTTATTTAGTGCCCTGTAATTAATTATAATATAATGTGAGAACAAAGTAAGTGGGCCAAAATTACTAACAGTCCTCGTAGGAGCAATTCCCAGTGCAGTGGACCAGTGGTCATATTGAAGGCTCCTGGATACAGCAACAGCTTGCAACCTGATTCAGGCAAGAAATACACACTTGTTGATCCTTCTATATGCAGTACATATCAGGGTGTACCTCTGTGGGCATAGATAGAAGCAAGTTCTGAGAATCTGAGGTCATAGCAAATGCCTATTCCAACCTTACACCAGTCTGTATATTAGAAGGAAAGGCATACACAGCTCAATACACAAGCTACATGCTAGCAAGTAGTGCTAAATTTACCTGTATCAAATGATAGGAGTTTGTTTCCAGGAGAGAGAACGTCAGGTTCTTTGGGATATTGCTTGCCAGGAATGTCAATGTCAGAAAGATGCACCTACAAACAAATAGAAGAGACATATGTAGGTCACAGGTGATCAATGTAGAGTTCTCACCTTTCTGAATGTTCCCAGCAATGCTCCGTCTGGTCCAAACGACATTGATGTATTGTAATACTTATCTCCACTCTTCTCTGGAATTGATCCTGCAGAGAAATAGGGAAATGGTTGCACTTGTGTCCACGTACTACAAATGTGACCAACAGACCGCCAACTAGAAAGATTTTGCATTCTCTAGCAACCTGGGAGAGTGCCCTACAAGACTCTCCTGCATCTGTTCCCAGCTGGCCAATCTCTGCAGGAACTGGTTCTGCATACTCCTTGAAGTACTCACATCCATATGGACTGTTGAAACACTCCTGGAAGGCCAAGGAAGGGGAGAGCTGACATGGCATAAGCCAAAAGTGACCGGTATCAACACAACTCAACCGGTAGGACGACGATATTGGCTCCATTCTGCAAGGCCTCTCTCACTTTCTCGGCAGCTCGACAGAGATTTGTGGCCTTATCTTTACCTACGGCCAGCTGAACTAGGGCTAACCGCAGCCTATGTGCTTGAGCCATAATTGACAGTCTCTCCCGCTACGCAAGCTTACACACGGATCAAGTTACATAGCTCCGTGTAACGTACGTAATGCCTGCGCAGTAGAAATTGCCAAAGTTTTAATATTTATGTTCCGCTATCCCTCTGTAAACCTGCAAAAAACTAATCTCACAAATAAAACAATCACGCCCTACATAGATTACCACTAATAAAATCAGCCTTGTGGGGAAACAGTTCCTGAGCTTTGGAGTAGCACTGTTCTGCCTGTAGTACATTATGTTGTGCACAAGTGGGTTTGAAAGACATTTCACCATGTAATAAGGATCACTCTTGACCTGCCACATACATGTACACACACAGTTATCAGACCTCTTCTACTCTGTGCATCAAAGTAAGTGCTTTTGCTTTCTGCAGGTATGCCTTGAGAATGCATGGTTCGAGCTGCAATGTATAATTTGCACATGTAATAGTTGACTGGATGTGTATGTACCTACTTTTATAGCTGCATCACAGTCTGCAATTGCATCATTATAGTGACCAAGGCGATTGTATGCCTGTGATGATCACATAATCATTTGACGATGTACAATGATGTGCAGTGGAGTGCTTACCAAGGCCCTATTGGTATAGAGGCTAGTGTCCCATGGAGTGTGTCTGAGAGCCTCAGAGAACTGCTCTGCAGCAGTAGCATACTGGCCACTCCTGAATGACATGTTGCCACTTCTCTTGTGTCTACTTCCCTCTGTTTCTCTCTCCCTCCTCCTCTCCCCTCTCTCCTTTGCATCATCTTCTAAAGTCTTCAAGAAATGGGCTGAGAATTGTACACATTACAAGGCACTAAGCAGTGTAGGTTGCATAGGAAATGCATGTAACTATAGCAGTTAGTGCAGGTACAACAAGCAGTCTACTAGAAAGTGGACTGGGCACAGAGAGCTATCACCAGAACTCTCCGAGGTTGTTTCGGGGCTCTGCTGGTCAATTCCTGTGTTGATAACTGTTCTGTTGTGGATAACTCTTTCTTCAGTCCCTTTTTCTAGCTTCCCGAGGTACTCATCTGCCTTCTGCAGTGCTTTCTCTGTGTCCACCAGCTCACTAGACGTTCTCAGGTCACTCACCAGTGACTCTGTCAATGTTTTGGGAACAATATCTTCGGTAGTGAGCTCTATATACATTTGCTTACCAACTTCATCCACTTTTGCTAGAAACCTGGAAAGCTCTTCTCTGCTACCTCCATCTGGCTCCATAACTAACTATGCGCATGCGTTAAGCTAGGTGGGTCACGCGAGTCCAAACGTCTTTTTACGTAGTTCTCTGACACTCGTACGCTCGCTCTCCAGGTGTAAACAGACAGTGGCCTGAGGAATACAGGTGTGTGATATACTTACGTGGTATCCTGACATGTACATGACGTGTTACAGCCTGTGATCACGTAAAATGTGACAGGCTACTGTCCTCTCAAGCACAGTGAGTATTAATGTTTGAATGTGTCTGTCTTACAGGTAGTTTTGATATAATATACACTGAAGACTATACATTGACTTGTAAAGTGTTTCTTTGTCACCCATCATGTGCGTACTCATCCATGCAGTACTATGAACTGGAATCTGGGGAGCAGCCGAGCGTCTTCTGGGGGCCTGTGTTTTCACTCACTACACTCTCGGCAGCTCAGCCATGATCCAATTCTGACACAGTCGTCGTTTCAGCAGCAGTGGTATGGTCTGCCTTCATTTGTGAAACGTCTGCAACTGGAGCAGCGACTGGAGGCCCACGAGGGCTGTGTGAACTGCATCAACTTTTCGCCCAGTGGTCAGCTTCTGGCATCAGGCAGTGACGACCTCCATGTTGTGCTCTGGGACTGGGCAAAAGGTCGCATGTTGACAAAGCTGGAGTCGGGTCATATCTCAAACATCTTCCAGGTGAGACTCTCTGTAAGGCACCTCATACAAGGATGGATAGGGCTGGGGTTAGGTGATCACATTACGTGTCTATGGAGTACACATAACAGTCTCTGTATAAAATTTTTCCTGCTTTGGATGATTTGTGTTATAACCTCTCAAGGTGTTGTATACACAAGTAATGGGTTACGTTCACTTCATACATGTGGATTGTCATTTACATTACTGTAGGCTAAGTTCATGCCATATGCTGGAGAGAGTGTTTTAGTAACAGCAGCACGTGATGGACAGGTGAGAACACAAACCACTTGCCATTTTGAGTGTGTGTGGTTCTCCCTTACTGTGTGATGTGTGTATAGTGTTCCCTTACTGTGTGATATGTGTGTGGTGCTCCCTTACTGTGTGATGTGTGTAATGTGTGCTCCCTTACTGTGTGATGTGTGTAATGTGTGCTCCCTTACTGTGTGATGTGTGTGTGGTGCTCTCTTACTGTGTGATGTGTGTAATGTGTGCTCCCTTACTGTGTGATGTGTGTAATGTGTGCTCCCTTACTGTGTGATGTGTGTAATGTGTGCTCCCTTACTGTGTGATGTGTGTGTGGTGCTCTCTTACTGTGTGATGTGTGTAATGTGTGCTCCCTTACTGTGTGATGTGTGTAATGTGTGCTCCCTTACTGTGTGATGTGTGTAATGTGTGTTCCCTTACTGTGTGATGTGTGTGTGGTGCTCTCTTACTGTGTGATGTGTGTAATGTGTGCTCCCTTACTGTGTGATATGTGTGTGGTGCTCCCTTACTGTGTGATGTGTGTGTGGTGCTCCCTTACTGTGTGATGTGTGTATGGTGCTCCCTTACTGTGTGATGTGTGTATGGTGTGCTCCCTTACTGTGTGATGTGTGTGGTGCTGCTCCCTTACTGTGTGATGTGTGTAATGTGTGCTCCCTTACTGTGTGATGTGTGTAATGTGTGCTCCCTTACTGTGTGATATGTGTGGTGCTGCTCCCTTACTGTGTGATGTGTGTAATGTGTGCTCCCTTACTGTGTGATGTGTGTATGGTGCTCTCTTACTGTCTCTCTTCCTTGGTTGACAGGTGAGGTGTCTAGTCCTGTCTTCCTCAGGGAGTCTGGTGGCCACAAAGAGAGTTGCACTGCACAATGACTCTGCACATAAGGTGTGCTCTTAGTTACGTCCCCTGTGGAATGACCCAATCGAGATCCGTGATGAAAGTATTGCTCTCTATATCAGATAGCACTGGAGCCCTACTCTCCCCATGTGCTCCTGAGTTGTGGTGAGGATGGCAGTGTGCTGGAAGTGGACCTCCGAGAGGAAGCCAAGAGGAATAAGTGAGGTTCTGTAAAGACACAGTTTCATGTCTTGTATAGACCGTCTGTAATAACTCCCGCGGGCACTGTGTGTGAATATATTGGCACTGTGTAGTAGTACTGGTTTCAGACTCCTCTTCCATGTGCCTCCCTCTGCCTTAGGATTCTTGTAGTGAAAAATGACAAGAAGAATCGTGTGGCTCTTTACTCCATCTTCATCGACCCCTCCAACTCCCACCTGTTTGCTGTATCTGGTCGAGAGCAGTTTGCCAGGTGTGGTGCTCATCTCTCTAATATGTACATCCATTGTATACTACTGTGTACACATACATTTGTACTACGTGTACTCTAATCTGCCAAGTTAACTATTGGTAGTGGCTCTTCAAAGCCTTCCACAGTACGACCTCATTGATTCCCAGTTGTGTACACGTGTAGAAGTAGAACCATGTGTCTAGCCCATAATCCCTATGTTGTATTTGTTGCTTTCAGAATATATGACAGAAGAAAACTCAAGCAAGACCATGTAGGGTACCTTCACTGTTATATCAATGTGTGACCTGTCATGTTTATCTAACTATCATGCATGATTTTCTATCATGATTTTCTATCATGATTTTCCATCATTCTCTATCTGTTGTGTTTTATAGGCAAGTGAGTTTGTTCCTGTCAAAAGACTGTGCCCTACACACTTGGTGAGATATTCATCTTTAGTGGGATGATGATCATCATGTACTTGAGACAAACTTAATACAATCTTTGATGGGAGATTAGTACACGCATGTGTTGTAGCTATGCTGCCTTTCATGTTTAATCTGCCCAGGCCAATCCAGAGAACGACTTGAAGAGAGCTAACATCACATGTCTGGTGTACTCACATAATGGAGATGGTGGGTTGTACTGACACTCAGCTATGTTTATGGAATTCTCTCTCTCTCTCTCTCTCTCTCTCTCTCTCTCTCTCTCTCTCTCTCTCTCTCTCTCTCTCTCTCTCTCTCTCTCTCTCTCTCTCTCTCTCTCTCTCTCTCTCTCTCTCTCTCTCTCTCTCTCTCTCTCTCTCTCTCTCTCTCTCTCTCTCTCTCTCTCTCTCTCTCTCTCTCCTCTCTCTCTCTCTCTCTCTCTCTCTCTCTCTCTCTCCTCTCTCTCTCTCTCTCTCTCTCCTCTCTCTCTCTCTCTCTCTCTCTCTCTCTCTCTCTCTCTCTCTCTCTCTCTCTCTCTCTCTCTCTCTCTCTCTCTCTCTCTCTCTCTCTCTCTCTCTCTCTCTCTCTCTCTCTCTCTCTCTCTCTCTTCTATCTCCTTCTCTCTCCTCTCTCTCTCTCTCTCTTCTTCTCTCTCTCTCTCTCT